>JH430236.1:0-14841 GCA_000239455.1 Strigamia maritima
AAGCTTGCGCCGAGGAACTATAACAGCAGAAACAATTAAGGAATTTTATCGAAATTTAGATGTTACTTTACAAGGAATTGATCCTGAAAATATTATTAATTTTGACGAAACCAATCTCACGGATGATCCTGGAAATAAGAAGTTCATAACCAAGCGTGGAACTAAATATCCAATTCGGCTCTTGAATAGCTCTAAAGCTGCAATTTCGTTAATGGTAACAGCTACAGCAACAGGAAAAATGCTACCATCGTATATTGTGTACAAATCTAAACAAATGTGGGCTCAGTGGTGTTCTGATGGGCCTGATGGAGCTGTTTATAACAGGACTCCATCAGGATGGTTTGATGGAATGTGTTTTGAAGATTTTTTCATAAAATTAATAATTCCATATGCCAAAACAAAATCTGGGCTGCCGATAGCTGTAATCAGTGATAACTTGTCCTCACACTATAACATTACTGTCCTTCAGTTATGTGAAAAGTATAATATTCGATTTATTTGCTTACCTCCAAATACAACTCATCTCACACAACCACTTGATGTGGCTCTATTCAGGCCTTTTAAAATTGAGTGGAGAAAAATAATGACTAAATTTAAAATGAGTAAAACTGGGAGAAAAACCACATCCATTCCAAAAGACAAATTTCCACAACTTTTAAAGGAATTAATTCAAGCAATATCAGTTGGTAATCTTGAAAAAACACTAAAATCAGGATTTAGAAAATCTGGAATTTATCCTACTGATCCAAACCCTGTTTTATTCATGATTGGAGAAAAGGAGTGTATTAAACAAATTGAGAAAAATGTGGGAACTGCATTTTTATCTCATCTTCAAAATACAAGAAAAGAATTGGAGCCTGTTCCTCGACAAAAACGAGAAAGAGTAAATGTTGCTCCTGGAATTGGTGTAACTGCAAATGATATGCAGCAAACAGAAGATAAAGCAACAACTAAGAAAAAGAAACTAACTACAAAACAAACAAACAAACAGCCTGAACTTCCTGAAAGTGATGAAGAAAACTCAATACAAGAATGAAGAAAATTTAACCCAAGATGAAGAGGAAAATGAAACCTCGATGAAGAAGAAAATGCAAACCAGAATGATGAGACGAGCAACAACTTGCCAGGAAATAGCCTCAAATTTAAAATTTCAGATTTTGTTGTTGTAGATTATGAGGGTTCCAAATTTCCAGGAAAGATTTTGAGTCAAGATTCAGATGGTGCTACAGTGTCAACTATGCTCCCAAGTATGGGAACTGGAAATGGCCTGCAAAAGTAGACAAATTATATTATGAAAATAATAGCATTATCAAAGTTTTGGATACACCCAAAGAAGTAAACCGGAGAGGTGTTTTATCTATTCCTGAAATGAAGGAATATTGGTAATCATTTTGTATGATCTGCTTTTCAAAAAAAAATATCTGATTTTTATAGACATATCTGTGATTTTTATAGTCATATCTGTGATTTTTATAAACATATCTGTGATTTTAATACACATATCTGTGATCTCAATCATTTTTTTTAAATAAAAATTTTGTGATATTTTTGCCTGTGATTTTTATGCAAATATCTGTGATTTTATACTCAATTTTTGTATGCAAATGGTTATTAAAGAATAATCTGTGATAATTTAAATAAAAATGTGATTTTTTTTATTGCGACAAATATATTACACACACAAAACAGCAAAAACTAATGAAAAACACCCAAAATTTTTTTTAAAAAAATTAACAATGGCCACATTCACCATACAGAAGCTCTAAAATAGTCACATGGCATGTTTAAATGTGTGGCCACATTCAACCGAAAATGCGGGTGAAAATGGCCACAAACACTTTTTTAAAAAAAACACACTTCCGGTCAATATAAATAAAAAAATTACTGCATTACATGAAAGCCCTTGCTTCACTCTACATTTTAAAGTCAATTTGACACATATAACTCACATAATGAAAGAGCAATAGATGTAAATATACCCAAAAGTGTCCTTCGACTATTGTTTGTTATCTTAATCTCCTTATCTCCTAATCCCCTGTAACTGATAATAAAAATTCAGTCTTGTCACTGTCTCACAACCAAGCACATGTGTCAATTCTTTACTCTGCTAGTCTAAATTGCTAAAACGTTGTTAATAACGACAGGTATATTCAAAGATTTTAAATAATATTACATACTTACCGTATACACTCACGTACAAGTTAAGGATTTGTGAACGAAATCTTGGTCTTTTTCGAGTTACATATACTTGACATGTTTTAAGTCGGGTCGACTACATGTATAAGTTGCTCCACTTAAAATGGATCAAGTATACATATACTGTACATAACTCGGATTGAACTAAAAAGACCAAAAAAATTCTCGACTTGTACGCGAGTATATACAGTAATTGTAATAACCTTGCAAATTTTCACTTACCTATCTTTATTGTGACGGTCTCGAATCCCGTAGTTTATGTAAACTGTAACTATGGTACGCTAACGGTACCAGAGTAACAGTTCTACAGATTATTTAAGTTATTGAATAAAGTTAGTTATTTAATATCAGAAAGAGAGATAAACACTTAAAATGGTGGCTGAGTAGATTTAATAACTCTACTTAACCAACCATGGTCTGCTCATCCCTACCCGGTCAAGGAATGACCAATGACCATAGAGAAAGCTAAGGTTGCCCCAATGACCATTCTTATATCAATAAATGTTTTGAAACAAGAGATATAAACTCTATGTAAATCATAGAGTGAATATTCTCATGAGTTATTAATTATCATGATATGATAATTTGTCATTATCCTCGATACTAGTGGATGATGTCATAATGGTCATCCATTATGACTCATCACCCTAGCGGCTTATCTTGTCATAATCCCCTTATCACAGATAAGAGGATTAGTCAAGTATAAAAGACCATGCAAAACAGGAAACAAAGCTGAACTGAACTGATACTCACCTATGATTATTTGCCTTGTGCTTGTTTTTACATGTGATAATTCAAGCCCGTTTTTATGAGGCGAATATGAGGTCAATAAATCAGTCATGTACCCGCTTAGATGGTTGCGGATGTCGGGTGGCCGGTGTGAGTGTTGAACCAGGTAGCTGCAGACGACGCAATGCGAGATCGGGACGGGACCGAATACGGTAAGTAACAATGTCTGTGTTGTTTTACTTATCACTTTTCTGGCCCCGAGCTCGTAATAAAATGCTGGCGCATTGTGCTTGATGCGTGCCAAAGTCCATATGGAAAGTGGCCCATCTTGTCAAGGTCGTGAACACCATGTGGCAAAGCATGGTGCAATGGACCACTTGCACCTCTTCTTCTTCGATCGAGGTTTAATGCCTCGGTAACGACATGGATAGGAATACAGTGTAGGCCTATCCATTGTTAAAAGTTGGATTATTATTTGTGGCAAAAATGTAAGACAACGTTGATATTTGGATTTCACCATCGTGCAAGCCTCACACGTGGTAGAGCAATGGTGAAGTAAAATATCTCAATTTGCATTGATATATTTTTATTTGTAATAAAGTAAGTTAAACCTAAAATAAGTTGTAATATAATAAGTTGAAACTCATTTGCTGCTTTATCTTGGTACTATGGGTTTTAGACGGTAGTATCGTGTTAAAGTTGCCGACTTTCGATCGATATATCGATACCCAAGTCCCCGGTCACATTATTACTTTATTATTGTTGTTTAATCAAACAACAAGGAAAAAGTAAACAAAAATAAGCTGTTATCATACATTTTTCTAATTTTGTTTCAATTTACTAGGGTTTATATATGAAAGAAAATAAAATAAATTTTCATTGTTTCAGGATGTTTTGGATAGTAAACTATCTGGAGAGGAACTTGATAGAGACAACTTGGAACCTGATGAGAAACTTGATAGAGACTTGGAATCTGATGAGGAACTTGATGGAGACTTGGAATCTGATGAGCAACTTGATGGCAATAATTAATTTTTATTAATTTTTATTACTTTTTATTAATTTTTCTTTATTAATATAGGTGTCTTTAATTAATATTGATATGTATTTAAATTATATGTAAAGAAAATGAAATTTTGATATTTTTTAATGTTTTAAAAATGACTTGTGTAAATCTAATGAAATTTTGATACTTTTTAATGTTTTAAATGGCTTGTAAATCTAATGAAATTCTGATAGATAGATAGAATGAGTTTATAGATGCAAGCGGCGACTTAGACCATACACGTCTTTTAATCTGACATACTGAAACTGACATACTGAAACTGACATACTGAAACTGACATACTGAAACTGACATACTAAATCTAACCAATATAAATCTGACACAAACACATTTGACCATTGATAAACCATACATTCAGACATTCCATTTCAGAATGGAATGCAGTCTTACATTATCAAAGAAAAAAGCCACAGAAGGGAAAGAGGAGCAAAAAAGAAGGATAAACAAGATAACCAGAGGACCCATTAGCACCACTGCAGACCACGAGGAGGCAGGGCTTGGAAGTTTTCTTCCCCAAGGAGGAGAGAGAGAAAAACAGCAAGTACCTTCATAGATTCATAATGGCAACCGTACAACTTTAAATCCATATAATTTATGAATCACAAAAACAGAACATGGCCAGACAATGCAGGTTCCCAGACCCACTAAATTAGTTTCACTTTCTTGAAAATTTTGCCTATCAATTGAACTCAACTTGAGCCAAAAATTTCACATTAAAGTTTAATGCAATTTAACAGTATCAACACTCCAACATGCCGATAATAGAAAATAAAGGAAATTTAGTTCTAATGAGACTTGAGGCAATGGCGATATAAAATCAAAAAACCATGAGGTCACGAAGAACCCATTGGAAAATACTGTATGTCAACTGAAAAGTCGGATAACTTTTGCATTTGTTTTTAAAGTTTATAAGTGATTTTGTTGTATTGTATTTTTAAATTAATCCTTTTGTATGTGTTTGAAATTATCTTATTTTTGAATTTATATTGCATAATGTTTATATTATTTTTTAACTCTTTTCATTTAGAGTCTAGCTTCCCTTTTATATAGTTGAATTATTTTACATATATATTTTTGAATGATTTTTTTGTTAAATGCTAGTTCTAGGAAGCTCATTTTAATCCCTTTCCTGGGAATTTGTAAAGGGAATGATTTGACATTCCTCAACCCTTTTAATCCACGTATTGTATTCTGGAGTTCTCCAATCAGGGGAACTTCTTTTAAGCATTCTTGAAACGAACAGTAAAAGTAATTCGTCTAATAATTTGAAACCAAACAAGAACTTTGGAATCTTGTATTATCACTTTCAACATTGGTGCCGAAACCGGGATAATCAATTCAAATTCACATTTATATTTATCCCATTTCATAATTAAAGATGATAAGGTCATTCAAATTGAAGAAAAGAGCCTTTGTGGCCACCATTACAGCTGCAGAGGGCCTGATGACCACAGTAACCGTTTCCGCGGCCGCGCAAACTGTGGTTACAGTGGAAATTTTAAATTCATGGGTCGCTCAACTCAGCCAAAAGTGGAAACGCACTTCAGCGTCGTTCGACGTCACCTTAGAACAAGCCAGAACGAACGAGGAGATCGACGAGACAGTGCGGAGCATCGACCAACTGGAGGATCGAGTCGAAACCACAAAAGCAGCCATCAAAAGGTACAAAGATTTACATTACCCAATTAATACAAATCAAATACCGCCAGTGTTTGTCGCCCCACTGGACATAACCGCTTTAACCGCTTTAACAGATGCCATCACTGCCGCAGCAACACACCGTCAAACGGGACGACCAACATCAAGTGCAAGCCGTTGGCGATCCTCAAATTTAACAGTCAGCAGCCCGAGGAATGGGATGGCTTCTGGAGGACGTTTTCCATCTAAGTGGGGGGCGACATCCAACTCAACGCAATGCAACGAAAAATTGCTTCATCTAAGAACATACTTGGTCGGCGAGGCGTTGGAAGACATGAAATCACTGGAAATCACAGCTGCAAATTACATCATAGCGAGGACGCGCCTAAACAAAAAGTATGGCGATAAAACGGTATTAGAAAATAAATTCATTTCGAATTTATTGCATTTATCCGCAGTTAATGGCGATAAAGACAGAAACTTGGCCTACAGAAACTCCACAGACACGTGGAAGTCGATGTGGAAAATGTAGCCAAGAAGTTCTCTTCGTTGAAATACAGCTCACCATTTTCCCCGTGTTAACTGCCGCCGTGCCTCGATCCATCATAATGGAATACGACAAGGACTGCAATGGTGAGAGGTCTGTTTCCAGGTTGATGACGTGGCTGCAGGAATTTATAGCAAAACAAGCCAAATACGACTTGCTCGCACGCAGTCCAAACGAACAACCAACAAACCGGCTGATGCAGAGAAGCCACGCGAAAACACCAAGAAATCATTTAAAAAGGGCGCCAAGGAGGGATCAGTATCGGCGGGGTAATTATCAAAAAATGCCAATTTTTCTAATCTACAGAGCACAATCGGGAAATATGCCCCCTCTCGATGGACGACCGCCGCCAGAAATGTGAGGAGAAGGGAATTTGCCTACGCTGTCTGGGAAAAACGCCGAATGCCACCGCCGAATGAAGGGCAAAGATGAAGAGCTACAAATACGAAGGACTGCACCACACTCACGTGTGCAACGCCCCAACGCCCCAACGCCACCTGCGGCCGCCACAGTTTTGCAAAACCCAATTGTTGACATCAAAGCGCCAAAATTCGAATTTTTGATGCTGCAAATGGCAAAAATCGAGGGACAGCAACGTTCATCGTCTGGCATTTCCTACTTAGACGGAGGAGCTCAGAGGACATTTGTATCAGGTGCAACCGTTCTATTCCATGTTTGTTGTACGATACTTGTATGTCTGTTTGGGGTTGCGTGGTGCGTGTAATTGGTTTTGTTGAATTTTTGCTGTTGTGGTTTTGTTTAGGAATGTGGGTTTTTGTTTTTGGTGTTTGCTGGGGTCGTTGTTCGTGTTGTGGCGGTAGCTTTGTGATAGTGTATATGGTTGGTTGTGTGAGTGTGCATGCGCGGGTATGTGTGTTGTTGCTGGGGGTTGCGGTTTTGTTTTCGTCTTCGGGGCGTTTGTTGCTGTTAGTGTGGTTTACTGTGGTTTGAGTTGGGTTCATAGATGTCATTGGTGCGTGTCACGTGTGGTTGGTGTTGTGGGTGGGATGAATTTGGGTGGTTTGGCTTGTGCAGTCGTATGATTTGGGGGAGTAGTTGTGTGTTTTGTTTGTTTAGGTTTGGTTTTTTTTTGGTGTTTGTTTGGTCTTTTGGTTGTGGCTTTTATTTTTGTTTGTTTCGGTGCGGATTTGCTTTTGTTTGTATTGTCGTCATGCGTCTGGGTTTGCTTGGGCTTGTGTTTTTTGGGTGTCTGGTGTCGGTGTTCGCTTTCGGAAAGGGCCAAGTAAAGTGAAGTGTGTGGTTTTCGCCGGGATTTGTTTTTACTTGGCCGTTGCGTTGTCGATCCGTTGATGGCCGGTTTACTTGGCGGCTGAGCTGCTTTTGTAATGATTTCAATTTGTGGTTGATTTTATATTGAATAATTTGTGTTGTATTTTAAACTTTTTGTTAGGGTTAGTTTAGGGTTAGAGTGATTTGCTTCTTAACATCCTGTTCACTTTTTAATCTTTTAATCCCCATTTCCTATGACTAAGAAGGGGACTTTTAGATGTGAACAACCTTTTTGGAACTAGGTCCTCCAATCAGGATAACTTCCTGTAGAAGGCCTATATAACATGTGCGGAGAGAGAGAGAGAGAGAGAGAATTAGGTTTATAGACGCAAGCGGCGACTCAGGCCATACACGTCTAAAATCTGACAAAAGAGAATCTGACATCATGAAACTTGACGTACTAAATCCAACAAAACAAAACCGACACTCTACATCTGACAAAAGAAAACTGACACACCAAAACTGACAAAACGAAACTGACATAACGAAACTGACATAACAAAACTGACTGACAAAATAAAACCAATATATTAAATCAGACAAAATAAGAAAAAAGTTTATACAAACTGAAACATACCGACATAGGCATGAAACTGACATACCAACATCGGCATGAAACTGACATACCGACATCGGCAAGAAACTGACTCCTTCGCATGACAAACCCCAGCGTACCCACCCAGTCGTTTAGACCCCGGCGTACTGACCCTGGTGTATCCGGGCGTCACACTACCGACCAAGTACCGTATATACTTGCGTATAAGTCTTGGACCAAATCTAGGCCTATTTTTCCAAATTCGACCTACACGCGGGTCAAAGAAACAAACATTTTTTTTTAGAATTCTACAAATCACGTCCGTTCAATCTGCAGGCCACCCCATAGGCTACCTATAGGGTGGCCTGAACGTTGAACGAACGTGTTTTGTGAATACCGAATATGCTCGCGTATAAAGTCGAGGATTTTTGGACCAAATCCTGGTATTTTTCTTCCAATTCGACTTATAGGCGAGTATATACGGTACTCACATTAGTCTATTCAAACTGAAACTGATAGATAGATAGAATTGAGTTTATAGACGCAAGCGACGACTTAGGTCATACACGTCTTTTAATCTGACATACTAAATCTGACCAATATAAATCTGACACAGACAAACACATTTGACCAATGATAACCACTGCATGGAAAAACAAAGTGCTGCAATGGAGTACCCAGGGGAGGCCACAAGGAGGCTGGGCTTAGAAGTTTTCTCCCCAACTGAAACTGACATGCGCATACAACTGTCCCCTTCGCACAACCGAGCGGCATATAGACCTCGGCGTACCAACCCCGGCGTACTGACCCTGGCGTATCCGGCCGGCCCGGCATACTAATCCGGGCATACTAACCCAGGCGTACTAATCCAGGCACACTAACCCAGGCGTACTAATCCGGGCGCACCGATCCGGGCTAACAACCGGCTAAGACCCCGGAGTACTGATTCTAACCCACTATCAATTCTGCCTGGATAGATAGATAGAATTGAGTTTATAGACGCAAGCGACGACTGAGGTCATACACGTCTTTTAATCTGACCAATATAAATCTGACATAAACAAACACATTTGACCATTGATAAACACTACATTCGTACATTCCATTGCAGAATGGAATGCAGCATTACATTATCAAAAAAAGGTCAAAAACAGAGACAAAAGCCACAGAAGAGAAAGCGGAGCAAAAATAGAAGAAAAGATAGATAACCAGAGGAACCATTAGCACCACTGCAGCGGAAAAACAAAGTGCCACAGTGGAGTACCCAGGGGAGGCCACGAGGAGGCAGGGCTTGGAAGTTTTCTCCCTCCATTCTGCCTGGAAAACCCGCTAACAAAAATAGAGACAAAAGACACAGAAGTAAAAGAGGAGCCAAAAAGAGAAGAGACAGATAACCAGAGAACCCATTAGCAACACTGCAGCGGAAAAAGAAAGTGCCACAGCGGAGTGCCCAGGAGAGGCCACTAGGAGGCTGGGCTTGAAAGTTTTCTCCCCCCCTTTCCGTGAATGGGATTGACCCCTTTGCAACATCCTGTCCTCTCCATTCTTCAAAGTTTTTTTTTAAGTGTGTCAACTTGGGCCTCGTTTTAGTGCTTTGCGACCATTTCTGATGCCTTTTTGCAACGATTTTTTTATGCTTCAGTGTGTGAATTCACGCTGTTTTAGTGCTAACTTACAATAATCCATAAAAATTTGGTGTTTTAGTGTGATATCGGCGATTCGCCCATGATTTCGAAGGTTTTCAAGATTTTCGACAATTTTTTTGTTAAGAGTGAAAGTTATACAGTGACTACAGTGCAAATACAGTGGAAGAAAGTAAAATTTTGTGTTGTGTTTTGAGTGCTACGTTGTTTTGTTTGTGTGCTTCTCAAAACCGTAAGTAAAACTTCTAGTTATTTTTGACGAAATTTTTGTCGAAAGATAAAAAAGCGAGACCAAACCAATTAAAAAAACATTTTAAAAAAAAATACGCGATTTTTAACAACAACATGAAAGAAATAAAAAATAAAAGTTAATTTTATTTATTTATGTTTAATCAAGAAGACTATTAAAAGTGACCCCAACCTCACCTCTAATCGAGTCATCCACCACTCCAATTAAGTCTCAACCACATCTACTTTGTATCTAACCGAGTCATCCACCACTCAAATACCAGATTTTTTAAAAAAAATTTACAATTTTTTATTTTTTGTTTTTTGTTTTGTTTTGTTATAGATATTGCTCATCCATCTCGTTCATCTCCTCCAACAATGTGATTGGGCGTGCTGTGCAAAAAGAAACAATCTAGGTGAAATGATGCGATGATGTCGTTCCCTGTTCTAAATGTGCGTAACAGTTGTCAAATTTCAATCCAAGTACGTGATTATAAAGCCACATCGCATTTGCCCTGGGGGGTAAACGCTCGTATTCTCAGACTTTGAATGTGTAAGACAATGAGCGAGAAGCATGCACAAAACTAACAGCTAGTTCTTTCACCAAATATTCGTCTCCAACTTGGAACCCTTCCCTAGAATGACAGCACCTATGCGGTCCATGATGTATAAATAAACTGTAAATAAACTCGATCGCATATTTCGTTTTTGGAGGAAAGTGGGCTAGTCGCCATGCCTCAATTAAGTAATTAGGGGGAAAAAACCTAGACATTAAACTATCAACAGTGATAGAAAAGATGTCAAGCTTTTCACTCCATCAAATCAAAAATAGACTGCTTGTCAAACTCGGGGAGTCCGAGCTTAACAGTGTTGTGTAAGGTGTGGTGACCCAAACGGGTCCACCTCGACATAGTCGAGTTTAGAAATATTTATCTAGTTAATGTATCATAATGTTAATAAAAGAACTTGTTTATTTGTTAACCCCAGTTAAGTATGTTTTTTGTGTTTCCTGTTTTGGTTCCTAATTGAGGCACGCGCATGAGGAGGTGTGTCTGTTCCTCCCACATTGAGTTGGAATAGAGTGCTTCTGCATGCAGTGCACGGCTGTGTTCCCCAAGGGACTCAATTAGCGAAGCTTGCGCCTTCCAAGCGCAGGATATGATGTCATCGACATCCTGTCCTCCACTGAAAGATTCAGTCTAAATCAAATATTCAACCTGTAAACATCTCCATGTTCCTGCTTATAACCAACCCTTAGTAAGTGTGATCGAGATATACATTTGAATTATTTGGACCACCGCTGGCCTTGTACCACTACAAGGATAGCACTTTTGCTGGCCTCACTGCCGTGAGGATAGCACACCTGTAAGGTATTTTGCTTGCTTTGTCACAGACAAAGAGAGCGCATTCGTGACCATTGTGTCGCTCGTTCGATTACGAACACACTTGGACCGACATTATCGGTTAAACGGGCCGCCATTAACTGGAGGAGCTCAGGTTCTGTTCAGAACCCATAGTATTGTAGACTTACAACTACTTCCTGACGTAAATCAGGTGCGAGGGCCGCTGTTCAGTGGAGCCATCGCTTTTGGAACGCTTTTAAGCGATCCTAACCCTAAATCCCCTAGACAAACAGCCACGGAAATAAGTCTGCCTAGCAGCAACCACCTGCGCCATGTTAACCCAGCGCCAATTTGGAGAATCCAAAACCGGACGCAGCAAAGTGAAAAGTGTTGTGGTTGTATAATTTTTGTTTTTTTCCCGATGCAAAAAATAACGCGGCGAATGAAGACAAAATGCTGCAGGTGCACTTACTGATTGCTCACCCCAATGGAGAGCGAGCCATACTTGTTTTACAAGAAAAACACCAGTTTGGAAGAAATTTTGATAAATTTCCAATCAAATTGGTTGTTCTCTGCTTACCAGCTGGGATAAACAAAAGAAAATTGTTTTTTCAAATTTTGTCAACTTTTATTGATTTGCTTGTAATCTCAGAAAAAAATTGAACATCGGAATGTAACGCTAAAAAAAGCGAAACTAAATTGGCATGAAAAAAAAAGTGTACACTAGTTTCATAACCATAATTACAGCTGGGCAAGATTCATTTCGCTCGTTGAACATGGCAGACATGAAGATTGGAAACATGCTGTTAGAAGAGATGATAGTTGATAATGAAGAGAATAACTATCACTGGGGATTCTGGCCGCAGGTGCACGGTATGGATGCGAAAATGTTAAAAATAGTGGGCGTGCGACGCCTTCTTCGCGAATGAACAGTTATTTGTTGCCATGGCATCCCCTTCGAGACGCTCCTCCTTCTGCAGAAAAGGAGGCTGCGAATTTCCTCGAAAAACAGAGTAATGGAGTATTTTGTGGGTGAAATAGAACGATGGCTTGTGCCTTACGTGAGTTCGGCGATCGAGATTGCAATGACGAAACACGGGATGCATGAGAGCGGGTTGAGACAATACATGAGATTAGCGTTTCTTAACGCTCTGATGCGCCAAGTGAACAAATATAATGAGTTGTGGACGGTGAATCAAATGGGAAACGTCGAGGAAGAGGAGCCAATGGAAATGCAAGTGCAGCAAGCGACGGAGGACGAAGGTCATGAAGACGAAGAATATGATGAAAATTGGGACGAAGAGGTGGAAGGAGATGAGTAAAAAACATTGTATAAGTTCGTAAATTTCTCTTACTTTAGTTTAATTTTTATAAAAAGATTTTATTTGTAGGCAATAATGAGAACAGAATTGTTTTACTAACTTTAGATCAAATAGTGTTAGTTTTTGGATTATAGTTAGGTATAAGTCACAAATTAATGATGAATTACTGAAGTTTCATCTTTTTTTTTTAGTTTCATTTGCTAAAGAGCCTTTTAAGCCTAATTTTTGTTTTCTTAGTTTGTTTCTTAACTGGGTTTGCAGTAAAAAGTAAGTATATTTTTTTATTTATCAAAATTTATTAAATCTTTTTCTAATTTAATCACCCACAGCATGAAACACCGTGAGAAAAAAATGTGAGAAAAAATATGACGGCAATGACTACAGCTCCAACTGATTTTGAAGATTAGTTAGTGTCTTCAGAGGAAGTGTCTATAAAGGAAGAATTCTAACGCATATTCGACACTGATCTATGAAACCAGACAGCGCAGACCTGGTGCCTACTTCGAGAGGTCTCGCTTTCAACGTCGAAGCTTGGACCGCATTTCAGGATAGATAGATAGATAGAATTGAGTTTATAGACGTAAGCGACGACTGAGGTCATACACGTCTTTTAATCTGACCAATATAAATCTGACATAAACAAACGCATTTCAGGAGTATTGGCCCACAATAAAAGCCAAAATTGCCGAGTGTCAAAACCAGCAGCTACCATCTCTACCATAACATTTGGCGATTCCAGTACTCTTGCCAGGATTGAAAAACGCCAGAAACCAAATAAAGTGATCATCAAAAGTTTTAAAAATAAATAGTTGATTTTTTCAGGTACAAAACTTTATTGTTTATTTATTATTTTATGTTTATTCCAGTTTGATGACAAAGAAATCAGTCTGACAGCTTCCGACTTTGCCAAGATTGTACTATCCCAACACAGCGTTTACTGGAGTGTCAACAAGCTGAAACACAGTCAGCTAGAGGATCAACTAAGAAAACCACAAGCAGAATTGTTAGAACTATATTCATACAATAGGAAATGTACATGTCCCCTATTATGACTGGACACATGACTGCCGCTCCAATATGTGTAATAAAATTGTGCGTCTAATAAAATTATATTTGAACTTATAAAAAATTATGGATTTTACCTGTACTAATAAAAAGGGACATTGGGGACAAAGGGCATTGTCCAAAGAACTCTAATTTTAGGACTTTGGACGGTCAAATCCCCAAGCAACTAATTAACAACGGACTGGTATGCTTATAACAAGAAGATGACATCTGGACACCATAGGATATCAGAATATCTCCACTCTTCTTCTGAAGTTTGTGCCAGCCACATCTACAGCGAAGCGACCTTTTTGGAATACCAACTCAACGGTGTGCCAAATCTCCTTGTGCAGACGTATTACTTTTCTATAGAACATCCTACCATTCTACCATGCTTCCACAGCGAGGTGGCGGTCGGAGACGACGGACAGCTTTCGGAACAATCGCTGTCGTCGGGCGGGAGGCGACATCAGACACAACAACGTTCCAGTTCCGACGAGGAACCTGGAGATGCCGACGAGGAGGATGACGATTTGATGATGTTTCGAGACCCATCAACCAATAATGCGCAGGGTGGCGGTGACAGACCACAGCACCACCTCGGTCGAAACCGCCTCGCGCAGAAGGGAACTACACGCAACACCCCGGCTGGAGCACAAAGGTCGGCGGCGACACGCCGAGCTCTCACCACTGTGCATTACAACACTGCAAAATACCCGTGCCCGTGTCCGTTGTGTTTACAGGAGGGCTGGCTGGCTGGCTGGCAGGCGCTAGCGCGGACGCCATACCCTGTCCCAACTGCCGGGGTTATGGTCACATGCCGAGGGAGGTCGCCTGGCGACCTGCCTTACGCGAGATGGTGGTTACTAACGCCATCCCCAACTGTAAGAAGAGGTGGGCATGATGTGATGCAGGTGCACATGATGATCGGTCACCCCAACGGGAAGCGGGTCATCTTCGTGTTTGATAAATAACAGAGGCAAAAATTTGGCCAATACTACGACCCGACTTGGTTGGCTGGACTTGGGACATAAAAAATGTCATACAGAGGGCACTGATACAGGAAGAGGAGGGAGGGAGGGAGAAACAGCAAGTACCTTCTTAAATTCATAACGGCAACCTTACAATTTAAATTCATATAATTTATAAATCACAAGGACAGAACATGGCCAGACGATGCAGGTTCCCTGGCCCCACAAAATTAGTTTCACTTTCTTGAAATTTAGCCTATCAATGAACTCAACTTGAGCCAAAAATTCC